>OX352733.1:22107345-22136888 GCA_947095525.1 Trisateles emortualis | reverse complement strand
CCTAACTTCAGTAATGAAAATGGTATCGATAGCAAATAAGAGTAATAAAATTTTAAACAATATTTACTTTTTTGAAAGATGTAATAGAAAAATATAATAGAAAAGATAATTTTCTCGTATGCATCCTGAGAGATGGGCTCGTGTCGTCACACAGTGGATGCCCGATGACGGGCATCACCGCCGAGGCCGACCTAGAAAACGCTGGCGTGATGACCTGGATGCATATGAGAAGGATTGGTGGAATAAGGCAATGGACAGACGGGAATGGAAGTCAATGGGGGAGGCTTTTGCTCAGCAGTGGTAAGATACAGGCTGGCAAAAAAAACCGGCCAAGTGCATGTCGGGACACGCACAATGTAGGGTTCCGAAATTGCCATTCCCAATAATGCGTACTAAGAATAAGGTGTCTATGGTTTCAGCATTTATTATACATTAAGTCGCATTAAAAGGGTCAGGGGAAGGGGAGTCACTTTTCTTGTTCGTATGTATCTACCATAATATTAGATTCTGGCATAGGGGGTCGCAGTTCTAACCTAACCTAACCTACTGATTATTTTAATATAGTCAGATATTTCTACTATCTATTGCAAACTACGAAATTTACAAAAAATCCGACTTATTTCCACTATTCGTGATTTTTTTAATTACGAAAAAATACTGGAAATTATAATTATATAGAAAGGCTTGTGACAAAACCGCACAGTTACAGATTTCTATAAATTCAAGAGACTTGCCCCAGTCTAATTTTATCTTATCCAATAACATTTTATAAGTTAATCGTCAATTAGAGGCTGGCAACTGCAAATGTCAGACGTCAAAAGTTTTGCTCCTGCTATTTATTATAATTTAATTTAGTTTTTAATAGTTTTATATGTAAATATTAAGTTATAAAAAGTACAATTTATACGAAAAAGTTATAAAAGTTGTGTCAGAACAATATATAACACTACAGTACAATATATAAAACTTTGACAAAACACGCGGCTAACTTGCAGTGTCAACGGACGAAATTCGAACGGATAACTCATTAAACCTGGGGAGTATACGTTTTTAATTAACATTATTAAACACTTCACAATACAAGAATACCATGTACAACATTGTATGAGTTTCATCTCATGACATGACATGACAATTCCTATGTAAAAGCAATATCTTAGACAACTCATACTACACCCACATGTAACATCACATTAATACTTCACAATCAATTAATCCTTGAAGATTTATGTACATCAAGTATTCTGTAACTTACTTGATATCCTACTATCAGTAAATAATAGTTTTCACTTGAGAGTTTGTCATATTTTATAAGAAATTTATAGAATTAATTATACCATATAACTAGCAACCTAACATATTAATAACTCTTTTTTATCAACTAATAACTACAAAATTATTTTCTTTTTTTTCTTTTCAACCCACTTTGCTTAAAATTTTAAATCTAAATTTAAAATATCACTGTTTCTGCCCCTTTTCCTTTTCTTTTTTTATTTTCTTTTGCTTAGCTGTTTTCTATAACATTTCAGGTGCTGGATCTTTACAAATCCTTGGATCATGTCAGCTCACATCATGACCCGCAAGGCTATGGCCAAGGATACTGAGAAGAAATTGAGAATAGCACTACTTGAGCTGAAAAAATGTCAAGAAGACAACGCTCAATTGTTGAAGGAACGCAGCGACTGTGAGGAGGAAGTGAACAAAGTGAATGATAAGGTGTCTGAGCTGAAGGGTCAACTGTCTGCATTACACTTACAAAATATGGACTACCAGGAGCAGCTGTACAGAATGCAGGAAGAAGTGAAATCCTTCGATAGCTGTCATGAGGAGTATACAAGGTTGCTGGGCCACAATACCGAGTTGGAGACGGGCCTGAATACAGCGCATAAGGTTATTATTTCACTGCAAGAAAGAATAGAGGCACTCAACGGTACTGCGACTCAGAACCTATGCTCGGAACTTCTTGGGGATAAAGTTAGGTCATTAAATAGGTTACATTTAAATTATAAATCAATGTTTAATATTATTAGTAATAAGAAATCTAAGAGGTATATGAAAATGAATAGATTAATTAGGAAACTACAATCTAATCTTGATAGGTCATACAAACTTAAGAGCCTGCGTAATATAAACTCAGAGTTAATTAAGGAGCGTAGGTCATTTCTGTCAGAGCTTGAGGTTTGTCATGAACAAATAGATGCTAGTAGGTTACTATATGAACAACACATATGTGAGCTTAACACACAAATTTCCGATTTACAAGCCCACTTGACAAAAATTAGTCTCCAACATGAGAAAGAGACATATGAGTACATTCTCAAATATGACGAGATAGCCAGAGTTGGTAGAGAAAACATTGACCGTGTTATCTCACTAACTAACAACATCCATTGCTCTATGTGCTCATCATCAACACCTGATACCAACACAATATTGGCTTGTCAATCAGAATTGCCCAACATGCAACATGAGGTTCAGTTCATAAGTAATAGCTCTCCTGATGTTTCTCCTACATCAAATAAAATTGATTCATTAGATAAACAATCTTTAAATTTGTCTTGTAGGGAAAATGTTGTAATTTTCTGTGATCAATTAGGACTAGGTTTAGGTAGTTTAATGTATAATCATACCGAGTGGCCTATTACAAATTATTGTTCACCAGGAATTAATTTTAGTACCTTAGTCAATAATTTACAGAACACTAGCTTAGATTCACACTCCACAGTTGTCATATTGTATGGAGACTGCTTATCAGTCACTAAACGGGATATATTAAACTTAACTGAAGTTATGGTAGCGCTTCATAATAGGGTAGGATGTCAATTTATTATTTGTGCCTTACCATATTCGTATGCACTAACAGAGCAACAGAATAGGCACATAGATAAGCTTAACTTATTGATCTACAACTGTACATGTCGCTATAGCGACTTCATTTTATTTTTTGACACTAATATATTTATTAGTAATAACTTTTTTTTAACAAAAGATACTATGTATCTTTCTATTTTTTACAAGCGACAGATTGCTAAGTTATTAGCATATAATTTATTTAGGGACTCAGGTACTCATAGGGTATTGCAGGATTTAGTAGAGCATAGTAGTAGTATCACTACTAATGGGATTACTGACACATCTGTTAGTTTAAACTAATAGATGTGACAATGGATAGGCAGACATTTAGTTTAGTTCATCAGAACATTCAGGGCTTATCCGGCAAGGAGCTAGAGATAGATTTATTTTTGAAAGAACACAATGTACAAATATTGTGTCTTACTGAACATTGGGTAAAAAACAATGAATTATTATTCAATAACGAATATTATTCCGTAGTAAGTGCGTTCGTAAGAAAGAAGGCTATACATGGTGGCTCTCTAATATATGTATGTAATAATATTAATTGTAAGGAACGTAAAGACATAGCGGATCTTTCTATCGAGCGCACTGTTGAATTGTCCTGCGTGGAGCTTCAACAACATGTTGTGGTGTGTGTATATAGACCACCACAGAGTGATTTCAGCCTATTTGAAACTGTTATGGAAGATGTATTAAAACGTATATGCTATGGTAAAAAGCAGGTAATAGTATGTGGAGATTTTAACGTTAACTTGCTCGAGCAGTCACAAAACTGTACTAGATTGATTAGTTTATTTAAGTCTTTTAATTTAGATAATTTATTTTTAGAACCAACCAGAATTACTTCTCATTCTGCCACATGTTTAGATAATATATTCTGCAACTGTGAGTACTTAAATAAGATCATTTTAAGTGACTTAACTTCAGATCATTGCGGGCAAAAGGCTGAATTTCCTTTAGGTACAACTGCTAAAGTGAATAAGATCACATGTAGGCCAATGACCTCTGTTCGCCTAAAACATTTTAATGAGAATATTGCCGCTAGGGTCACTAATATTGATCTAAGCCAGGAAAATCCCGACGACCTATACGAGTCATTATTTAATATCATTCAATCAGAATTTAACTCAATATTTAAACTTAAAACGATTTGCACCAATACTAAACTCAAATTTTGCGACTGGGCAACATCTGGAATATACAAAAGTAGAGATAAATTATATGAACTTTATGGTATGAAACAATGTAATTTTAATCCAGCTTTTATTCAATATGTTAGAAATTATTCTAAAACTTTTAAAAGGACATGTGCAGCTGCCAAGTCCTTGTATTTAAGTAACAAAATTAAGGAGTCCGACAATAAAGTTAGAACTACTTGGAACATTATTAATAGTGAGACTGGTCGGGCTAAGATACGGGATAACAATTTTGAATTAAATATAAATGATAATGTTATCTCAAACAGTACAGACGTAGCTGAAACGTTTAATAACTTTTTTATTGACATACCAGTAAAAACTACTAGCGCCTTAGATTCATGTCCAGTCAAAGCTGAAACCTTGGTTAGGCGGAGTGTGAAAGAGTGTGACGTCCTATTTAGTTTTCAATATATAAACCCCAATGACATAATGAAAGTGTTTAAGTCGCTCAATTCAAAAAAAACTGCTGACTTATGGGGAATTTCTGTTAAGTTAGTACAAAATATTATTTTTAATATAGCTCCACATCTAGCTGCAATTTTTAATAGATGCGTTGATGCAGGTGTGTTTCCCAATTTAATGAAGCACAGCAAGGTGATACCATTATTTAAAAACGGATCTAAAAGCGACCCTAGTAATTTTAGACCTATATCGATATTGCCGTCACTTAGCAAAATTTTTGAGAAAATAATACTGCAGCAATTAGAGAGTCACTTCAATTATAATAATCTATTACACAATGAGCAATATGGTTTCACAAAGGGTCGCTCTACTATAGACGCAGGTGTTACACTATTAAAGCATATATTTAACGCCTGGGAAAATTCGATGGATGCGATTGGTGTCTTCTGCGATCTGTCAAAAGCATTTGACTGCGTTGAACACAATACGCTTCTGCGAAAGCTTAGCCATTACGGCATTAGGGACGATGCACTTAATCTTATTGCCGCCTACCTTAGTGAGAGAGTGCAATTCGTTAATATAAATGGAAATAGGTCTTCGGGATTACCTGTAGCAATGGGCGTCCCCCAAGGCTCAATTCTAGGGCCTTTTCTCTTTCTAGTTTACATAAATGATTTGCCTTTCTTTGTACAGGATTTCTGCGACATAGTGCTATTTGCAGATGACACCTCTCTAATATTTAAAGTAGACCGTAAAGAAACCAACTTTGATGCTGTAAATGGTTCGCTCGCGGAAGTCCTGGACTGGTTTACTACGAACAATTTATTGCTGAATTCTAAGAAAACTAAATGCATTAAATTTACAATGCCAAACGTAAGAGGTACTAGCACAAATCTTATCATTAATAATGAAACACCTTCGCTTGTTGAGTCAACAGTTTTCTTGGGATTAACTTTAGATCGTAAACTACAGTGGGGCGCCCAAATATCGTGTCTCGCGGGAAAACTCAGTTCTGCTGCTTTCGCTGTTAGTAAGGTAAGGCAACTTACTGATGTCGAAACCGCAAGGCTTGTTTATTTTAGTTATTTTCACAGCGTCATGTCCTATGGCATATTGCTATGGGGTAAGGCTGCTGACATTGAAACCATATTCATTATTCAGAAGCGAGCTATACGCTCAATTTACAATTTAGGTTCACGTGTTTCCCTGAGAGAACGATTCAAAGAAATAGGTATTCTAACAGTTGCATCTCAATATATATTTGCAAATATAATGTTCATTAAACAAAATATACATCTTTATTCGAAAAACAGCGATATTCATGCTATTAATACTAGAAATAAACACAAGTTAGTTGGTACGTATCATCGTTTACACAAAGTCCATAACTCGTTTGCGGGGCTCGGGGTACGTTTTTATAACAAACTGCCCAATGAAATAATGAATTTACCTTTACAGAAATTTAAACAAACTGTCAAGAGTCATTTTTTAGGAAAGGGATACTATACTATTAATGAATTCTTAAGCGATAAAACGTCATGGGGAAAAGTTGCTAATTGATTGTAGGATTAATATTGTAATTATTAAATTTAAGTGATCATTGTCAATAGAGGTGTTTCGTGATCTTACTATTTTGTTTCTTTTATTGATTTCATGTCAACCTTGGCATGATTCTCTTTCAAATTTAAAATATAGTTTATGTAATTTCACTTAGTGTACAATGTGATCACCTTATGCTTTTATATGTACAAAAAGAGACGATGCCTCATTACCATACTGATAGATACTAAATTGTGATTGTGATACGTTGTTTACTTTAATCTCTTAATTTTAAATTTCTTTTTTTGGTATGGTGTGTTGGTTTCGAACCTTTTTGGTACCCTCTTCAAATTGTAACTCATACGAAATTGTAAATATTATACCTTGGCGATTAAAAAGAGTAGCCAGAGTTTCTTGCCAATTCTTCTCTAGGCCCTACCCATGTCAGCGAATTGGCCGTAGGAAAAAATATGCTGACTTTTGTTTATTTTGACGTTCATAAGTATCATGTATTTGATCTAAATGAATAAATGACTTTGAGTTTGAGTTTGAGTTTGAGAATTACTCGTAAACTTGTGAAGTCTACTTAGCTGTGATAGTTTTCCTTTTAATTTTGTTATACATATATACTACTACCGTGAATTTTGTCACGTTTCCAAATGCCACCATCTGGCCGGCTGAAGACACTTGGACACTTGGCTCTAACAAAAATTTGCACTCAATAGCCTAATATTTCACAAACGAATCTCTTAATCCAAAATCTGTCGTAACAAACCTACAATATTTTCAAAAGACCTATTCAACGATAACGAACATCAGGGGTAGGTACTTGAGAAAAAAAATTACATCCCCAATTTACATGTACAGAATACCCAAAAATTTGGTTAACCACTTTGTCGGCATGACTAATATGTATCATCATCTCAACCCATAAACGTCCCACTGCTGGGCACGGGTCTCCTCCAAACATTTGGAGGGATATTAGCCTACTATACCACGCTGGCTAATATACTAATATGTATATTCGTGCCAAATTATAGTTTTCTAGGACTAAGGGTCTTAAAGCAAAGCTGCGGACCGTCGCGTCGGACGGACGGACATAGCGAAACTATAAGGGTTCCTTGTTTACTTCGGAACCCTAAAAATATATACTATATATAAGGATTCAAGTTATCGACCCGCACATACTCATAATGTGTTTTTTTAAAATTATGAAATAGTTAACTAGATACAATAAACGTAAATGTGTAGTAAAATAAAAGATTTTTTGTCGTAGATGAGGACATAATGAACATGTCTGTTTCTACTATGTTTAAAAAAGCGCGCCACTCTGCGTAAATGCGGGTAAGTCACATAATATGACATCGTTTATTTCTTCGTAATTCATCGACATACATACGCGTTGAAAAAAAATTATTAGGTGCCATAATCTAAGTTATTTTCTTAAATTTTATAACAAAAAAAATGATTTGATACAAATATTGATATCCTTCTCTTGCGTATAAACAAACGTGTCAGACATGACTGAGTAAAGTACATTATATTGTATTTTTTGCGTATAAACGGTTATTTTTTTAATAAAAACGATATCATTTTGAAATGACTATATATACTTACAGAAAGTATCATCCTAGCATAAAATTACAATGAAAATTATTTTACAAAATAACTCATGTTTTTTTCTATAATAAGAATCTTTAATTTGCTCTTCTACCATCATTTTTGACATGTCCGTTTGTATGTATATTTTATATTTTAATTATACTTATTTCGTATATTTTAATTATACTCCAAATATAATATTAGACTAATTTTATCTATACTTGTCTGTGTCTGTGGGAGAATTGTTCAAAACTTTTTAAAAACTAGAATTCGCCCGGGACGTTTTGTTTTTGAATTGTTAAATTTGGACTACTTGGCTTTTTTCACACGGATTCTGAGATTCTAAAAAAACGCATTTTTTTTACAAAATAGTGAAACAAATGGGATTATTTAAAAACACAACCACATAAAGAGGTAAAACTACTTACCTCCTTTTGATACTAAATGTAAAAAGGTGATTTGTAAAAGAAATAAAAAAAATAGTTAAATGTTTATTAAAAGCAGTTATCAAAAGTATTTTTTTTAAACAAAACTAAAACTATGACATACAAAAATAACAAACAAACAAATAAGTTTATAGAAGCTTTTCCTTAGGATATAATTAAGTAATTATGTCACGCATTATGCATGACATAATTACTTAATTGACAATGTGTAGTGCTAGAGGGGAACTAGTTCCTGCTTGTTCTTTATTTCTTGTCCATCGCATCGGCAAGAACCCACATAGCTAAACTATAATAATGTTTAGCTGAAGTTAAATGATTCGTCACTTACATTTATTATGATATGATCTACCTCTTTTATGATAGATAATAGATATATATGTATATATTAATCTAACATTATTATTATAAAAATAAAAATTGAAACTTAAAATAATATTAGTTGAAGCAATCGGTTAACCAGTTCACGTCGACACGTGAGCGCCGGTAGTCGTCTGGAACCTTTGCTAGTATTACCAGAGCCATACGTCGCAAGACGCAACAAGCAGTTAAACTTTGAAACTTGACACTGTCGGATATATTATATTTGGCCCGATCAAAATTTGATTAAAGGCCGGAACCCTAAAGGGACAGGTTTGAATAAAATCCATTTTTTTTTTTACAATTATTAAAGAATGTAAGCAAGAAATTCAAGGCGAATTACTTATTATTTATAATGATATGATAAAGTATAAGGTATTTTTAGAAGACCCATTTTAGATGTCATCGTAGCATGTTAAAGATTGTTGGGCGGGAAAATGTGGAGCTGGCTCATAAGTGTCATATTGAGGGTCTAAATTCTGCTCACAAATAAAGAAAGCTTTCTCATCGCATTCGATGTCGTTCAAGTGGCCGTTGTAGTACATGGAGCCGCATAGCTGGGAATTGTGTCCGTCAGGTTGACTGTTACCCCAGCACGCATACCCGCTATTGTACAGTGTGGTTCCTGAAAACAATATATATCATTATCTATTTGTCACATTTTCCGAATGATAAATCCCTAAAAAAGTTTATTGAGTGACAGCTCCAGGAGGAACATTGTCGCGCAAAATATATACGCTTTCTTGCCATAAAATGACACTAAAGTTTAAACTTTTTTTAAGCCCGCGAAAACGCTGTCCGCCATGTTCTGACATAAGCATTGTAGTAAACAAAAATCTTTGAACAACAAAAACAAAATATACTTGCTCGTATTTCGGGATTTTTGTAAAAATAATGAATTACACTCGCTATCGTTGTGTGTGGTGTCAATTTGTACATGTACTAGCATTAAAACTCCAGAAAAGTTGGTCATCAAAGTGCCGATGATATTGTATCTATGTGATCACTTCAATGTTAGTAAAACACTTTATTATCTAATCATACTTTGCCTTTTCCTGGCACATAATTAAAGTTGATGGTAATCTAACCTACAATTAGGTACTCTAAACTACTATGAAATACACCTTTGTATAAACTTCAGTGTGTTTAATTTCAGTTGGAACATCACAGGATATGGGAAATTACACTGAATATACATACATGTTATACTTGATCTGCAAATGCTAGTAATTTGTCCTGTGAATTTAAGGTCAAAAAATGATAAAAATAATGTTAAACTGTTTACGACTAAACAGACAGATGACAGCGTATGCTATATTTACTACAAGAGCGACGTCACATCGTGTTTCAAGTCTCATGATATACAGATAAAAAATTTTGACTTCTATTTTTCATTTATTAAATCAAATAAATGCATTTATGACTTAAAATCAGAATATTTATGTTTGTTTCTACATAAATTTTCATTTATATAGAGTTTCATAATTTATTGTTTACTAACGAAAGTACCCTATTTGGCTAAATTCTAAGAGAACAGAGAAATAATATTTACCTCCAATGGTTTGCCAGTCTTCTACGTTTATTTTATGAAAGCCCAAAAGAACAATTCCGTGCTTAAAGCTTCCAGGGATCCTTATTTTCGGTATGCTATTTGTGAGCCTGACGAGGTAGGCAGCTTCTTCGTGGGAATTGATTACCGCTAAATCTGAGTTTTCAGCCCGGCATTTGTTTCGTGCTTCAGTCCAAGTCTTAGGGGTAAGATGGAATTTATAGCATTTACGTAACTGTTCTGCATATCCATATCCTTCAAAAAGAGTTGTGTGTTACATAAACAATTTTACATAATATAACATTGCATTACACTTTTTGCCCCAAAAGAGTAGATACAATAAAGTTGTATGATTTTAGTTAGATGATGTTGTTGATCTTGCGTTTTTTAACTGAATAACGTTTGTAATAGAAAGCTTAAATAGAGGCAATCCAGTTGTATCTTTATTTAAGATACGACTAAAGCTTTCGTTTTGTTAATCACTCTAATGTCTTACGTAAACTAGATTTCTATGATATACGGGGAAAAGCATGGTTAAAAAAACAAGAAACAATGTACTGAAATATCAAAAGCAATTACAAGAAATAATTGAGGGTATACATAAACCAAGTAATTAATAAATTTACTTTTAATGCCCATACAGTTTTTTTTAGAATCAGCATTAACTATGAAAGTATTTGGGCACAAATAAGTCCCAACTGGCATGGCTTGTTACTTACGAATGAATTACAAAACCCGGTACATTTTATGTATAAAGAAGTGCTTATTTCGAATAAATATGTGTAGAATATATACCTACAAGAAGAATAAGTCTATATCGCACAAACCGTTTTGACTTTCATCTCTCGAATAATGGCGTTTCTTGAGGAGAATGGTAAAAATGATTTTCGGGGGTAGGTGTGAAAAATTTAGCACGCATCATTACAATTAAAAATTAATTTAATTTATTTTATTGAAAATAAATACATATATTATTTTAAAATATTGTATAATACAGCATCTTCTTTCTACCACCTATCCACTTCCTGGATTTGTTCTTATCCGAAATGACCGGGTAGACAAGAGAGGAGGTGGATTTGCAATTTATTTACGCAGTAATTTACAGTATAAAATTATAGCTTCTTCTTCTCCTAATTATTTTGCATCTGTGGAGTATCTGTTTCTTGAGGTTTGGGTCAGGGTAGCTAAAATGGCTCTTGGAGTTGTATATTGTCCGCGTTTCGTCGACTATTTCACTGATTTCGAATCGGTCTTGGAATCTTTGGGGTCTGAGTATGTACACCACGTCATCATGGGAGATTTCAACACCAACCTCCTATCCTATGATTCCTCTCGTTCGCTCAAACTCCTCCACATTATTAAATCAGCCAGCCTCCTTGTCTTGCCTTTACAAGCCACTCACCACAATCCTAACGGGGAGGACACCTGGCTAGATTTAATCCTCATATCCGACCCCTCCTTCGTCTCCTCTCACGGTCAACATCCTGCTCCTGGCTTTTCCCATCATGACCTTATTTTCCTTTCATACATCCTTAAGCCACCTAAACCACAGCTCAAAGTTCTGCACTTGCGTTGTTTTACACGCATGGACGTTGATAAGTTACGGGCGGACGCTGCTGAGGTTGATTGGTTACCTCTGACTGAAGCTACCAACATTGAAGATAAGGTTCGTATCTTTAATGACACCGTATCCAAGCTCTACCACAAACATGCTCCTATCAGAAAAATTCAATTAAAGCGTCCACCAGCCCCTTGGTTGACGGAGGGAGTTCGAATGGCGATGAGACGTAGGGATCGTGCTTTTAGGAAATTTCGGAGAGATCGCTGTGACGAGAACTGGGCTTATTTCAAGACTGCCAGAAATCGATGTAACCAGATGATACGCAATGCAAAACGCCGATATATTCTTAACAACATCACTGATTCGTCTCCTACCCACATTTGGAGGTTTCTTGGTACCCTCGGTATCGGTAGGTCTCGTTATGTGGATTTTCCAAGGACGATTGGTTTGGATGACATAAATCGTCACTTTGTCACCTGTGACTCTCTGGATTTATCTGTCCAGAGTCAAACAATTGATTATATAGATGGGTTACCCCGTCTTGACATTAATCAATTTAAATTTTCTCCAGTCGCACTAAGTGAGATCAAGAAAATAATCCTTTCCTTTAAATCCAAAGCTGTGGGCTGTGATGACATTAGTCGTCACATGATCATAGTTATCTTGGACCAACTTCTCCTTCCTATTACCCTTATTATAAACTTTTCCCTAGAATCAGGTCAATTTCCTATCCTATGGCGTAAAGCTTACGTTCGTCCTTTGCCCAAGATATCCAATCCTTCCCTTCCTTCTCATTTTCGGCCAATATCTATCCTTCCCTTCCTCTCCAAAGTGCTCGAAGCTTGTGCACACAGACAGCTGTCCGGGTTTGTTTTTTGTAATAACATCCTCTCTCCATTCCAATCTGGTTTCAGACCTGGACACAGCACTGTAACCACATTACTCAAAGTGACTGGCGATGTTAGGGCGGGCGTGGAGGACGCCAAGATCACTGTCTTGGTTTTGGTAGATTTCTCAAACGCCTTCAATACCGTCAGTCACGATATCCTTATATCTATCTTGTCCCATCTTATGATCTCTCCTAAGGCGCTGGAATGGTTCTCATCTTATCTTCGAGGACGTCAGCAGTCTGTTCGGGTTGATGATAATACTTCGACTTGGTACAATCTAGACTCTAGTGTTCCTCAAGGCGGTATACTTTCTCCTCTTCTTTTCTCATTGTTTATCAATCTTTTAACTCATGAACTTCACAATGCGTATCATCTGTACGCTGATGATCTGCAGCTTTACACCCAAGCAAGAATTGGTGATCTGGGTGTGGCCATCGATTTGGTGAACGAAGACTTGAACACTCTATTGAAATGGTCTGAACGGTTCGGTTTGGCAGTGAATCCGTCGAAATGCCAAGCCATTATCATGGGGAGTCCTCGGATGATGGCCAGAGTGGATATGACAAACCTTCCACCAGTTATATTTAATGGTTGCGTTATTCCTTTCAGTCCTACTGTAAAAGATCTTGGGTTGCACCTTGACGCCAACCTTGATTGGAAGACACAGATGGCGAATATTAGCCGAAATGTTACCAATACACTGCGAGCTCTCTACTGCTTAAAGAACTTCCTCCCACCTGAGACAAAAACGATGCTGGTGCAAACTTTAATATTCCCTGTTATCGACTATGGTGACGTGAGCTACCTCGACCTAAATGCAGATCTACTCGATAAACTTGACCGCCTTCTCAACAATTGCATTAGATTCATTTTCAATCTACGTAAGTATGATCATGTGTCGACATTTCGCTCCCAACTACAATGGCTCCCTATCCGTCAGCGACGTAGCTGGCGTGCACTATCTATGCTTTACTCTCTTCTTAACTCCCCCAATGCCCCTACGTATTTAACTCCTCATTTCCAATATCTTTGCAGCACTCATCACAAAAACTTACGTTCTTCTAACAACCTTCTTCTTTTTTGTCCTCATCACAACTCAAGTCTAGTTCATTCTTCCTTCTATATTCAATCTATTCTTCTTTGGAATGCACTCCCTCTCGAAATCAGGATGTCCACTAACCGAGACACCTTTAAGGCTAGAGTCATCATCATCACCTCAACCCATAAACGTCCCACTGCTGGGCACGGGTCTCCTCCAAACATTTGCAGGGATATTAGCCTACTATACCACGCTGGCCAGACGGGTTGGAATAGGGTTTTAGTTCGAGTTTTTCCTCTCTTCCGGTGGATATTGTCTGCTAGACTTACTCCCTTAGTCGACTCTTACGACACCCTCGGGATAGAAGGGGGTAATGACATTTGTATTCTTAATCCGTCACCACACGGATAAGGCTAGAGTACGGCAGCTCTATAGCAAATATTTGGCAGAATCATCACAACGTTCATAATATACTTATATTATTTATTTAAGTATTGTATTGTTATATAATATATGTGTATCGTGTATGTATGTCCATTATTTTATATTATATGTGTATAATATGACATTTATTATAGTAATATTATTGTTTTGTTTAGTTCTACGGTTTATGCACCTACCTAGTATTCTCTCTGCATCACCCAAAGGTTGACTGGTAGAGAATGCCTTTGGCATTAAGTCCGCCTTTGTACACTTTTTCTGTGCAAAAGTTTTTAAATAAAAAATAAAAAAATGTCCTTAAAATATAATGCTGCTTCTAATAAAATCTAAAAGACTCGAGGTATGTATTAATATCCATAACTATATATTGATATCCAGTCGCTTACCTGAAATTTGCGTACGGCACTTGTTGTTCCACTCGCCTGTATGTCTCCTGCATATGAATGAAATAGTATCTCTACACGGAACATCGTTCATTATATTATCTTTCTTAACGTACATTGCTACGCAGTTCTCATCATTACCAACATTATTGGGCTCACCTTCTCTCCAATTCCAGTATGGTAAATAACCTAAAAATGAAGCCCACAATTTAGTATAGTGGAGTAGGTACCCTATTTGAGGTATTCACGGGCGAAATCAACTTTGACAAATAAAACATGATTGTATTGAGGATTATATACAACTGCTAATTAGAAAAGATACCAATAGAACGTAGTTTCAACTTACCATCAATAATTTTAAATTGATCTCCTTTTCTATAGGCTCCTAACCAGATATCTCGAGAGATTGATAAAAAAGAGACTACGGCCTTTGCTTCTTGTTCATTAATTGGATGGAACAAAACACTTCCCTCGTTTTCACAAATGGTCTTGGCGTTTTCCCAGCTTGAACTATCACCATGATACTTGAATAAACCTTCTGCCGATGGAATAGCATAGTACCCTGCATTCGGGTCTGCTTCAGTCGACTGTCCATCTGAATGAAAAATTAGTAAATGAAATAAAAGTATCATTAACCGACTTTAAAAAAGGAGGAGGTTATATGTTCGACTGTATGTATTTTTTTTATGTATGTTCACCAATATCTCCCCCATTTGTGGACCGTTTCTCAAAATTCTTTTTTTATTTGAAACTGTACACTCTAGAGGTGGTCCCATTGGCACCAAGTCAGGATCTGATGATGGAATCCCCATTACATACATATTTTACTTTTATTTTATCACTAAAAATAGAAAAAAAATAGAAACAAAAAATTAAACCGACTTCAAAAAGCTAAAAATAACTGAATACAGATTGGAGCTTAATATTAGGTGACAAGATGAATCTAGCACCGACTTCAATCTGTATTCAGTTATTTTTAGCTTTTTGAAGTCGTTTTTTTATCATTTTTTTTATTTATGATTTGTTTTTTTTATTCTACTTAGGTGGCAAACTAGCATACGGCCCGCCTGATGTTAGGCTTGCAATACCAGATGTATCACTTGCGTGTTGCCGACCCATTTTTACACCAGGGCTTTATGATGGGAGTATCCCTGGGATAGGAATACGTTTCTTTCAAAATGCATCCCTAAATATTCATTGCAGACCTGTAAAAAAAAACGAATCCTATGATTCGTTTACCTTTCTCAGCTAAAAGTTTCAAAACTAATGTAGGTCACTTTTCTCCTGTTAACAGAATGCAGTTGCAAAACAGACATCTGTTTTGCAACAACACTTAAGTTTTGCCTCTGTTATTAATTGTAATTAGAACTAGAGCCACCTTATTATGCCACCTTATTTGTTTATTAAACGTTTATTTGGAGCCGTCTCAAATATGCGTTTTTTAAATATTTGTTTGGTCATAACTTTTATAAAAACCAGTTAATCCAAAAAAACGATTTAATTGCTCTAGGCTCAAAATCCAGGAAGAAAAATCAGGAATACGTTTGTATTGAAAAATGAACATTTCTGATATGTGAGGAGTGTTTTGGAATTCTCGATACATATATTGTAAACATAGAAATAATTCAACGTAAATTGAATAAATATTTAAAAATAAAATGTGAAAAGTTAGATTTTTAAAGAATAACTATCTAATTACAGTTGAATTTCAACCACCGATTATTTAGTTGTAATTAGTTAAATACTCACATGTATTGGACGAACAACACAAAAACAACAATATGAATAAAGTATTATAAATCATTTTAACTTATTCGTTGCTACTGTAATGTAACACATAACTCAAACATTTGATAGACTGGCTTATATACCCTTTAGATACTCTTATCTATAAGGAAATTTCGACTTCACTGTTATGTATTATTTCATTTACTTATTTATTTGCTATAATAGTTTTAAACCTTAGTTATTTATTTATTTAGATCTTTATGCACATCGTGTGCAATGGTGGGCTTAATGCCAAAGGCATTCTCTACCAGCCAACCTTAGGGTGATGCAGAGATAAATGAAGTAGGTGCAAGATTTCAAATAGCGAAAAATAAAATTGAACTAAAACCGAATATAATAAAATTTAACTTATATAAATACTCAAAATACTAAAACATAAACTACATGTAAAACTTAATACTTATACTAAATAAATATATATTTATACATATTATATATATATATACCGAATTACTGATGTGTTGATCCTGCCAGCTCGTCGAAGAGGAGGTCTCGAACTTTCACCTTAAACGTATTTTTGCTAGTTACCATCCTGACTTCAAGAGGGATTCCAGAGCAATCCAGAGCAAAACAGACTAAATAAAGAAGGAAGAGTGAAGAAAATCAGATGAATGAGAGGGACATGCGAGAAGTAGATTATTAGAGTTATCGGAGGTAAGTCGGGATAATGCTTTCGATTTGTTCCTCATCCATAATATATGATATGTTTTATCGAGACAGATTTATCTACGAACTTCGTTTTAAAATTTTAGTACATAAAAATACCTATACATATACCTACGCCTTGATTTATCGTTCAAAATTTTAATTAGGCTCTTGGCAAAAATAGGAATTTCCGTTATACCTATATATGATAAATATATTTTTGAAGTATGTTTTTAAGTATAATAATTGTTATTAAAAATATATTAAGCCGCAGTTATTTTTAGCTTTTTGAAGTCGTTTTTTTATCATTTTTTTTTATTTATGATTTGTTTTTTTTATTCTACTTAGGTGGCAAACTAGCATACGGCCCGCCTGATGTTAGGTTTGCAATACCAGATGTATCACTTGCGTGTTGCCGACCCATTTTTACACCAGGGCTTTATGATGGGAGTATCCCTGGGATAGGAATACATTTCTTTCAAAATGCATCCCTAAATATTCATTGCAGACCTGTAAAAAAAAACGAATCCTATGATTCGTTTACCTTTCTCAGCTAAAAGTTTCAAAACTAATGTAGGTCACTTTTCTCCTGTTAACAGAATGCAGTTGCAAAACAGACATCTGTTTTGCAACAACACTTAAGTTTTGCCTCTGTTATTAATTGTAATTAGAACTAGAGCCACCTTATTATGCCACCTTATTTGTTTATTAAACGTTTATTTGGAGCCGTCTCAAATATGCGTTTTTTAAATATTTGTTTGGTCATAACTTTTATAAAAACCAGTTAATCCAAAAAAACGATTTAATTGCTCTAGGCTCAAAATCCAGGAAGAAAAATCAGGAATACGTTTGTATTGAAAAATGAGCATTTCTGATATGTGAGGAGTGTTTTGGAATTCTCGATACATATATTGTAAACATAGAAATAATTCAACGTAAATTGAATAAATATTTAAAAATAAAATGTGAAAAGTTAGATTTTTAAAGAATAACTATCTAATTACAGTTGAATTTCAACCACCGATTATTTAGTTGTAATTAGTTAAATACTCACATGTATTGGACGAACAACACAAAAACAACAATATGAATAAAGTATTATAAATCATTTTAACTTATTCGTTGCTACTGTAATGTAACACATAACTCAAACATTTGATAGACTGGCTTATATACCCTTTAGATACTCTTATCTATAAGGAAATATTCGACTTCGCTGTTATGTATTATTTCATTTACTTATTTATTTGCTATAATAGTTTTAAACCTTAGTTATTTATTTATTTAGATCTTTATGCACATCGTGTGCAATGGTGGGCTTAATGCCAAAGGCATTCTCTACCAGCCAACCTTAGGGTGATGCAGAGATAAATGAAGTAGGTGCAAGATTTCAAATAGCGAAAAATAAAATTGAACTAAAACAGAATATAATAAAATTTAACTTATATAAATACTCAAAATACTAAAACATAAACTACATGTAAAACTTAATACTTATACTAAATAAATATATATTTATACATATTATATATATATATATACCGAATTACTGATGTGTTGATCCTGCCAGCTCGTCGAAGAGGAGGTCTCGAACTTTCACCTTAAACGTATTTTTGCTAGTTACCATCCTGACTTCAAGAGGGATTCCAGAGCAATCCAGAGCAAAACAGACTAAATGAAGAAGGAAGAGTGAAGAAAATCAGATGAATGAGAGGGACATGCGAGAAGTAGATTATTAGAGTTATCGGAGGTAAGTCGGGATAATGCTTTCGATTTGTTCCTCAACCATAATATAATTATGATATGTTTTATTGAGACAGATTTATCTACGAACTTCGTTTTAAAATTTTAGTACATAAATAATATCTATACATATACCTACGCCTTGATTTATCGTTCAAAATTTTAATTAGGCTCTCTTATACCTATATATGATAAATATATTTTTGAAGTATGTTTTTAAGTATAATAATTGTTATTAAAAATATATTAAGCCGTTAACCGCAGCTATGTGCGATTAGATTATTACCTACCTATATACAAAATAATATGAACCACCCAGGAAATCTATACTTATATTATAAAGCTGAAGAGTTTGTTTTTTGTTTGCTTAGCGCTAATCTCAGGAACTACTGGTTTGAATTGAAAAAAAGCTTTTTGTGTTGGATAGTTCATTTATAGAGGAAGGCTTCTGGTTTACTATGTAACTAGTTTAATAAATCGCTGCGACCAATAGGAGCGAAGCATCAATGGAAAATGTTGCAAAAATGGAAAACATACACACAAGTAAACAAGGAACCCTTATAGTATCGCTATGTCCGTCCGTCCGCAGCTTTGCTCAGAGACCTTTAGTCCCAGAAAGCTGTAATTGCACGAATATACATATTACTCATGCCGACAAAGTGGTAGTATAAAATCTTAAATTTTTTTTTTCTAGGGTATCTCCTGTACATGTGAAGTGGGGATGTTTATTTTTGCTTAACTTAACTACCCCATGGTGTTGGGTATTGTTGAATAGGTATTTTAAAAATATTGTAGGCTTGTTAAGACAGGTTTTTGATTGAGAGATTCGTTTGTGAAATATTAAGCTTTTAAGTGCTAATTTTTGTTAGAGTCAAGTGTCCTCCCCCCCTGCCAGCCAAATGGTGGTATTTGAAAATGTGAAAAAATTCACGGTAGTAGTATATATAATGAAATTAAAAGGAAAACTATCACAGCTAAGTAGAGTTCACAAGTTTACGAGTAATAGCCGATTAACTTATAAAATGTTATTGGTTAAGTTAAAATTCGATTGGGTCTTTAAATCAAGTCTCCTGAATTATAGAAATCTGTAACTGTGGGATGTTGTCTCAAGCCTTTCGTTATAATTATAATTTCCGCTATTTTTTTCGTAAAAAAAAAACACGAATTGTAGGAGTCTGATTTTTTGTACTTTTTCGTAGTCTGTAATATACATCATGTAGGAGCAGTGTAAGGCGATGCCTCGCCCGTTTCCCGTAATTACAATATGTATTCTCACGTTTTATAGAGTAAGCATTTTTATACAGTTCCATATTTTGTAATACATTATTCTTGACTCAATAAACGACACTAACCGCAAATAGACGTGTACTTATTTACATCAACACCTAATCATAATGAAGTAATAACCAAAGTTACCACATGGCGACCCTGCCTTCAAGAACATCGGAAGAAAGAAGAAAAAATAATAATATGAAGATATAAGAAGAATGAAGCAAAAATTTGAAGACTAAAGAAGACCACAAATTTGAAGATTCAAGGACACCAGATAGAAGATGGGAAAAACATATTCAAAAGAAGAGGTCGTAATAGCCCAGAACGCAAATGGTGAAGCTAATGCCTCTACCAGCCAGTCCATTGGAAAATCAATGAGTATTGTTGAAATATTGCTGATAACAATACTTATTCTGATACTGTTTGGAGCACTTTACATCATTTTCCAAAAGTGTCAAAGGAATGCTGTCAGGATACTTCGAAGAGAACTCAACGCCAGTACATTTAGCGTTGCTACCCGACCTGAAGCCGTTTCATCAGTTTAAGAGGACAATATCAGCCATCAGCCCAACTCAAGAAAATACAGCTTGGACCGAATCAGCAGCAGTACAGCAGCAGAGTCCTGGGATTATCCGAGGAATACACCACGCCATGCCTGGGATCCTCATCATCGTGCCTCATCGTGGAATCAGGTTTTTACTATTTTAATTTAACATTAGAGACTCCTGAAATGTTTATTTTTGTTTAAATTTAGGTATGTTTTTTTGTTATGCCGTTAAAGGACTTAGTATCTATTTCGGATAAATTAAAAGAAACAAGGGATTATTTAATAAAAATTGGTTCTGTACGGAGACAGACATCCCACACAGCACAACAAAAAGTGTTGTCAGCTCAAGCTGAATATTATAAATTAGAGTATATTTTGTTCGAAGTTCAAAAAAAGGTTGAAAATTCAGAGATAAGCGCCAAAAGTTTAAATTCTATCCATTCAATTATAAGTAACATTCATATTTTATATAACAAAATAATTACTCTTTGCAAAATGACCTCGACTTCGTCAGATGGTTCGAGTTCGTCATTAAAAATGGCTAGCAGCGAATCTTTTAACTTAAAAACAGCCATTGCACTTTTACCGATCATGACAGGTAAAGAACAAGATACCTTGCGTTTAATAGATGGTATACAATTATATAGTTCTATGATTACTGATAGCACTAAAGGTCAATTAATAGAGTTTGTTTTAAAAACAAGATTATCTGAGAGTGCAAAATTGCGTTTAAAATCTACTTATGCTACTATAGACAGCTTAATTAATGATATGCGTATACACTTAATTCAGAAAAAATCCGCTGTGTCGATTCATTCAAAACTTTTAGGTAGTAGACAAGGGCGTAGGTCTATTGAACAATTTGGCGATGATTTGGAAAAATTATTAGTGAATTTGACCATTGCACAGGCCGATGGAGATGATAGCAAGTTATCCACTTTACGTCCGATCAATGAAAAGTTAGCGATTAAGCGTTTTTCAGACGGTTTAACTAATACTCGGCTTAGTACAATTATAGCCGCCCGTCAATTTGGGTCGTTACCAGAAGCTATTAGAGCAGCAGTTGACGAGCATACGTTATCTCCAAATGAAGACCATGTTTTGAACTTTAGGCCTCAGAACAGATTACGTTATAAACACGACTTTTCACAGCCAAACAAGAGCGCTAAAACTTATCAGCAAAGTCGTAATTACTATCAATCAAGTGATAGAAATTTTAAACAATCTTATGTTCCCACGTCTAATTATAGCAACAGGTACATGCGCGGCAGCCCACGCGGCCCGACACCGCGTGGCCGAGGTTTCGTATTTCCTCGCGCACCTGCACAGAGTGCATCGCAATACTTTCCGCGTAATAACTATAATGCACGTGCACATGTAAAGAATTTTTCTCACGAGTTGCAAAAACCGAACATAGTAGAAGTACCGAATAAAAGTAATGAGTTTTTTCGTCCCTTCAACGAATGATAATGTTTTTACTTACAGTAAATTTAGTATAATTTCTCTTAATGTTATTTCTAGCAACGATGCTAATTTTTTAATTGATAGTGGAGCAACTATATGCACATTAAAGTATGAATGGTTGAATGAGTCCTTACTAGATAAGCTTTGTTATGATAAAATAACTATAAATGGTATAGGTGGACAGTTAGTGTCCGAAGGCTATGTTTATTTAGATTTAGTTTATGATGGAGTAGTTTTTAATCAGCAGTTTTATGTTTTTAAAAATTTGAGTTGTATGACATTTATCTATTTTAAATTATATATAAGTATGTTTATCAGTGGTCCGTGTGATGACGGATTAAGAATACAAATGTCACCACCCCGTTTCATCCCGAGGGTGCCGTAACAGTCGGCTAACGGAGTAAGTCAGGCGGCCAATAACCATTGCAATAGAGGGAAAACTTGAAACAAAACCCTATACCAACCCGTCCCGCCAGCGTGGTATAGTAGGCTAATATCCCTCCATGTGTACGGAGAGACCCGTGCCCAGCTGTGGGACGTTTATGAGTTGAGATGATGATCAGTTGTCCGGTTGCCATAGTACAGGCTCTGCCTAGTTTGAAATCAGATGGCGGTGTGTGAGTTGTCCCAAAATATTATAATTATTATTCCCCCTCGCTCACATGTAACCCCATTTTTAAATAGTGGCAACATGATAAAGATGTAGTCGCGCTGAAGATTTCATCTAGCAACAACAAAGTATTTATATTACAGCTTGTCATGGAACTTGAATTATAAGTAAACACGGTTTTAAGGGCACGTAATGGTGGCAGCAAGTCATTCCAACAGCGAGTGGCAGCAAATTTGAAACTGCCGCGGAACTTAGCAGTCCTATAGAGAACAGGTAAGCATTAGCTTACCTGTTCTCTATAGGACTGCTAAGTTCCGCGTATCACAGAAGATCATCAGATCTTCTGTGATACTGTTTATATTCGCTGGACCATGACAAGCTGTAATATAAATACTTTGTTGTTGCTAGATGAAATCTTCAGCGCGACTACATCTTTATCATGTTGCCACTATTTAAAAATGGGGTTACATGTGAGCGAGGGGGAATAATAATTATAATATTTTGGGACAACTCACACACCGCCATCTGATTTCAAACTAGGCAGAGCCTGTACTATGGCAACCGGACAACTGATCATCATCTCAACTCATAAACGTCCCACAGCTGGGCACGGGTCTCTCCGTACACATGGAGGGATATTAGCCTACTATACCACGCTGGCGGGACGGGTTGGTATAGGGTTTTGTTTCAAGTTTTCCCTCTATTGCAATGGTTATTGGCCGCCTGACTTACTCCGTTAGCCGACTGTTACGGCACCCTCGGGATGAAACGGGGTGGTGACATTTGTATTCTTAATCCGTCATCACACGGACCACTGATAAACATACTTATATATAATTTAAAATAGATAAATTATACCCAGACACACAACAAACAATCGTGCTCATTACACAAATATTTGTCCTGGGTGGGAATCGAACCCACGACCTCCGGCTTATCAGTCACAGTCGCTAACCACATTTATTTTGTACACGCTGAATGAGTGTATCTGTCTTTCTGAGCAAGCATACATTGTGTCGGCATAGTTTAGCTTGGATAATATAAGTGAGTCATAGAGCATTATACGCGTATCGATATTAATGTAGGGACGAATTCTGTAGAGTAGTTTTTGCGTAGGTTCACATGTAACACAACGCACGTTACAATTTAAAGAGCTTTCACATGACGATCACTCACGCGCGTTGCTAGAGTACTTGTCACTACTAATTATATATCAAAATTTGTAAAAATGTACGTGCAATCACGATGAAAGACAAAGATACTTTATTTGAAAAAAGATGTGTAGGTAATTATAGTAGTTATTTAATAATTTTGAATTCTGATAATATAATAGTCATTCTAATTTATGTCAAATATATTTTGTATAATACAATTCGAAAGTTGAAAGCGCGTCAGAATTTTGCCATGTGGACACATCCACATGGCAAAATTCTGACGCGCGATTTCAAATCGCGCGTCTAGAGACTTGCGTCCGTACATACTGTGTTGACCATGGAAGTAGATAAAGTAAAAACGCCCCTAGTCGGCGAAGACAAAGCTCGTTTATTAGCATTGATAAATGAATTCTCTAAGACCTTCACTATCGGTACGGCGACTTCCACGGTAAACACAGGTAGTATGGAGATAAAACTTAATAGCGACATTCCTGTTAATTATCGGCCCTATAAGCTTTCCGCAGATGAAAAGCTGCGCGTTCGCGAAATAGTGAATGATTTATTAACTAAAGGGATCATCCGAGAGTCACAGTCTGATTACGCAAGTCCTATCATCCTCGTTAAAAAAAAGGACGGGTCCGATAGGATGTGCGTAGACTATCGCGCACTGAATAGTATCACTATTAAGGAGCGCTTCCCCCTGCCACTAATTGATGACCATATTGACAAATTGGGTACTTTCAAATATTTCAGCAGCTTGGATATGGCAACTGGATTTCATCAGTTGCCCATGAAAGATGATGACTCTATTAGGAAAACAGCATTCGTAACGCCCGAAGGGCATTACGAATACTTAAAGATGCCTTACGGTCTCGCTAATGCGCCTATTGTTTATCAGAGAATCATATCTAGAACTTTGAAACACCTGATAGATACTGGTAGAGTGCTAATCTATATCGATGACGTCTTGATTATGTCCAATTCTGTAGCTGAAGGATTAGAGACCTTGCGTGAAGTACTAAAAACACTTACTACTGCGGGGTTTTCGGTTAACCTTAAAAAGTGTACCTTTTTAGACACTGAGCTCGAATATTTGGGGCGAGTTATTGGACATGGTCAGGTACGGCCGAGCTCTTCTAAGACCGAAGCATTAGTCAAGTCTCCAAAACCAACCAGTGTAAGGGAGGTTCGGCAGTTCTTGGGACTGGCAGGATATTTTCGCAGATATATCGCTGGCTATGCCTCCAAAACTGCTTGCATTGCCAAGTTACTAAGGAAAGGCGAACCTTTCATCTGGAGTACGGAACAAGATCTTGCGCGTGACTACATTATAAAACAATTAACTGAAGAGCCCGTCTTAGCAATTTTTGATCCCAAACTACCCACTGAGCTCCATACCGACGCCAGTGCGATAGGTTACGGTGCCATTTTAATGCAAGAGCATGAGGAAAAGCGGAAGCGAGTTGTCGGCTACTATAGTAAATCCACGCAGGGCGCAGAGTCCCGCTACCATAGTTACGAGCTCGAGACTTTGGCAGTTGTGCGCGCATTACAACACTTTCGACATTATTTAATCGGTATCGAATTTAAAATTATAACAGATTGTAATTCTCTAAAATTAACTGAGCGTAAGAAGGACTTGCTACCACGCGTGGCGCGCTGGTGGGTTTACATGCAAGACTTTCAATTTACATTAGAGTACCGAAAAGGTTGCCTTATGCAACATGCAGACTATTTAAGCCGACAGCCCGCTACTGTTCTTCAAATTCAAAATCCGCGAAATTGGGCGAAAATTGCTCAGACGGCTGACTCAGAAACTCTCAGCTTAATGCAAAAACTGAGAGACGGTCAATTAGATTCTACTAGATTTGTAATTAAAAACGATATGTTGTACTATAAGTATAGGACGACCGGCGAAGACTCTCGTTTCTTATGTTTTATTCCAAAGGGACACAGACTCAGTTTGTTAAGAGTCTTTCATGACGATCACGGTCATATTGGAATTGACAAGACCACTGATCTCGTGTTGCGCCATTTTTGGTTCCCCGGGATAAGGCCTTTTATAAAAAAATATATAGGTCATTGCATCGTTTGTTTGGCTCACAAGAAAGTGCCCCGAGCTCCTAGCCTACCGATAGAATCATGGACCAAGCCGGATGTTCCTTTTTGTATAATCCACACAGATGTCCTTGGTCCTTTGACTGAATCAAATGGTTTCAGGTACATTCTCCTCATTGTAGATGCGTTTTCTAAGTATTGCCTTCTATATGCGCTATACAGACAAGATAGTCCCGAATTAAAGCGTGTATTTACCAACGCTTTGTCGTTATTCGGTACCCCATCAACTATTGTCTGTGATCGAGGCAGGATGTTTGAAAGCGTGTCATTTCGGGAGTGGGTGGCTGAGCTTGGCAGTTCCATTCATTTTATTACACCCGAAATGCATCGCGAGAATGGACAAGTGGAAAGGTACTGTCGAACGGTCCTCAACATGTTGCGAATCGAGGTTAACAATAAAGGTGCCCAGTGGTCCGATACGTTGTGGAAGGTGCAGCTCACGTTAAATATAACTAGACAAGCCACCACCCGCACGTCACCACTATGGCTCCTCACTGGTGTCGAAGGTACTACTCCAGTTTTAAGATCCCTAGTGAGGGATGTCGCCCTGAATAATTCCAATCCGAATCGAGAGGCCCTACTGACAATGAGAAGACAGAGGGTGTCTGAACTGCTTGCTGATAATCAGCAACGCCAGGACGCTTATGTTAATGAGCGTCGCCGACAGCCGCGCACTTTTGCTGTTGGCAGTTTGGTGTTTGTCAGTAAAGGTTCACAAAGCACCGGGAAGCTGGACTCCGGAATGCGTGGTCCGTACAGGATCTTGCGAGCGCTACCACGTTATGAACTCGAGCTGTTGGCCGGGTCGTATGGAAAGAAGACGCAGACCGCCGCAGAACATATGGTTCAGTGGAATGGTGAATGGGTTCCGGATGCGTGCGAGGCGTTCTTCGGTACTGGTAAGAAACTTATAGCCTCGACCAATGGCTATGGTTTGTTTTTATGGCCCCGACATTGTGGCCAATAGCCTCGACCAATGGCTATGGTTTGTTTTTATGGCCCCGACATTGTGGCCAATAGCCTCGACCAATGGCTACGGTTTGTTTTTATGGCCCCGACATTGTGGCCAATAGCCTCGACCAATGGCTATCGTCTGCCCCGAAAGTGGCTTTCTCTGGAACCGCGAAATTGGTTGCCAGATACTGTTGTTCCCATCGACAATTGAGGTCTAGAACTCATTTGTTAATGGAGTGATCGCTACTTGCTTTTATGAAATCGCTTGAGTGCACGCTTGTGATGGCATCAAAGAAAGTAGTTTTGACTTCACACTTTAGAGCTCGTCACTTACGATTTGTATGTTTTAGGTGAGGATCAATCTACTGAGAACCTGGCTATCTTAGAGGACCAGGCAAGTGAGGACTTGACAGCTGGGCTGCCAATAGAAGAAGATGGTAGCATAGACGACCAAGCTGACGAGGACGTTCAGCGGTCAGGAACGGCCGTCTTAGAGGAATCTCCCTCCGATAACGCGCAGCCTAGCACATCGGCCGATGTGACGTAGCGTGGTGGGGAGAATGGAGGGACGACGGAGCGGCTAGACGGTCGACACACTTTCACTCGGGCGCTTGGATGTGACGGACGTGTCTCTAGTGACTTCCCTATTCTTATAAATTATTTGAATTATTGGTAGTTAACGGTTCTTTGTTTAAATTGTGATTTTGATAATAAAAATAATTGTTAGGTTACTTTCGTGTTTTCTTTTTTAAAAATTAAATAAACCTCTGATCTATAAGAATATTACCTTTACTTGCAGTGACATCTGTGGTATCATTGTAAAGAGTAGTCTTCTCAGTATCCGTATACTGGCTATCTTGTTCAGACGACTGTCCACCTGTACACAAAAAAGTATATTAGGTAAATGTATAATAATGTCGCATGGAATTTTAGCTGATCGGGAACAGATGTCGATATAGATACCGTTTATCGATTTATACCTTCTTAATAATAATAATAATCATTTATTAAATTTCTTTAGGAAAGTACTTACAACATAATTATAGTCTTATAAAATTATAATTAGTGGCTAATACAATATTATAATGCCTGTACTAGGATAGAGATAATCCTGTATCATAAGCTATTTAAACGCTAAACAATAAAATATGTGGTATAAAATTATTCACAATATTAATGTAACAATTATTCAAAATTAGACAAATTAAGTTTGTTTAAAAATGTTGAATCTAGCTAAAAACTGACCTTTGTTAATTATATTACAATTATAAAGTAAACAGTGTTGTATAAAATAGATTTAGCAATTTAGTAACAACATTAAACGTGTAAGTCGTCGTCATCAGTAATATAATGTAGGCTATAAATGTGTTTATTGTGGACAAATAATATGCTTATGGAAGCTGAACAACATAGTGTCTAGTTATTATTGAATACAATATAATTACTAAAATTTAATGCCTACTTATGCTTAATTAAAAATTCATAATGTAGTTCTAATCGCTATCGTAATTGATTGAGTTAATGTATCTTTTTATATAATACACCTAATATAATAATAATATCCTCGATGATTCTTTAATGTTAATGTCTACTACATCTGTTTACGATACATCGATAAAACATTGCAAGGAATAATGCAATATCTCATAGAAAACACCCTCAGTAAATGCATGCCTGATCCTCCAACCTACTTTCACATTGTGTGTTTAAACGGTCTCAGAGTTGTTTAATATTGTTCCAAAGTCAAAGTCATTTATTCATTTAGAACAAATGCATGATACTTAATGCCAGCATATTTTTTCTCTACAGCCAATACGTTAAGTAGGGTAGAGCCTCGAAAAGAATGGGCAAGAAACTCACTTTGTGGTGACAAGAGACGGAAACCAATATACCATAAAAAATTAAATTAAGGTAAATATAAATAATTATTAACAATGAATAAATAATATAAGTATATTGAATAAAAATAATAATTTAGCTAGGACATACAGTGGGATTATATTATGGTAATGAGGGCTCGTCTATTTTTGTAAGTACAGGGTGGGCCAGAAATTCTTGTTGACCTTGGGCGTCCCGTAGGTTTCTGTTTGAGAGTCGAACCAGTATCTTCGAACTTTCCGACCCACGATCGAATCACACTTTCTTTCGGACACTGATTTAGGTCATGTAATCCAAACTCACCCCGAAATAAACGCCGAACAATAGCGCACGAATCGCGATTTTTGTAATGAAATGTTTAACGCAGAATGCACGTTCGCTCCGGTGAAGTGATCCTTCGCGACTAAATTTGATTTTGACACCACCCGCGCAGTCCCCTCTCTAAAGCTTCAAACGCAAGAGTGTTTTTAAAATCGTACGCCTTTCTGGCCCACCCTGTATAATATTCCCAATAGCAAAATTTACGCGGTATTAATGAAATCGATAATACAATACATTACTATACTGTTCTTATATTTTTTTTAGGTAGAAGAAGTAGTTACCTGTACAAGACAATAAATATTTTTTTATTAGATCAGCAATTAACTAGAAAAAAAAACACCTGATAGTATACAAACCACAGGCATGAACATTTGGCTAAAATTCTATACGTTTAATCAAATTACGTGTCATAAACTTATGTCAATCCCATACTTTTTTTTGTTCTATTCTGTTCTACTACTCTGTTTAGGCCACTTGTCTACGGCTGAGCATGTAGTAGCACGCTGGCTGTGGCTCGAGGGGGAGGTAGGGCGCGGAGTGGCTCAGCGCCAAATAACTCGCACGTACAAGTACCACGCGCATAAAGTACCTACACTAAAAGAAAGTTGTAAGCGATGTATGTAGGTAAATACGCGTTTCTATATTTAGAGGTTAGTTAGTCAGGATAAATGTATAATGATGGTAACAATAGATTCGTGTATTACACTAGAAGGGATCAATACAAGATCGCTCCCGTAATGAAACTCATGTTACGATACAGTGGATAGTAAATATCGTTTTTTTTC
>OX352733.1:22097500-22107145 GCA_947095525.1 Trisateles emortualis | reverse complement strand
TTGTTCTTTTACTTGTACTTGCACTAGGACAGGGTTCGGGGTTCTTTGTGAATGTTTGTAGGGCATTTGCCTGGGTTTGCTTCCCTTTACTGGCGAGTTTCTTGGGGACCCAAAGCGCCGCCGCCTTCATGGTTTCAAGTATCGAGGTGATGGATGATTTTATCGGCGATTTCTTGCCTTGCGCTTTTTTATTATTGCGCTCCTCCTCGTATCTCTGTTGAAGGCGCTCCGAGCCACTCTTGGCTCTGGGACCGGATTGTGGCGATGTTGTGGGTGGGGGGTGGGGGGTTTCTTGTGGTTTCTTTCTCAGGAAGTTGAGATTTTCACCCCTGTTCTCATAAACTATCACCTCGTGGTGTTCTGAAGCTTTTACACTTCCGAGATGATCTGCCACCTCCCCTTTAAAGAAACCAGCTGTCATCGTATCTACACTGATGGTACGAGGTAGTATTTCCTGATGTTTGCTGGTTTTCGCTATCTCGTTTAGAAGGGCACTTGCCTGTGCAAATGGGGTGACATTGTGATCTTCTTTGAGAACTAAGATCACTTTGTTCTTGGTGCGCAGCAGTCGGCATTTTAAGTCCGATATCTCCAGCTCACACAATTCCTCATATCTCTTGCGTTTCAAGGCAGTTTTTCCGGTGTCCTTCTTTACGAGTGCAGCCAGTCCCGGCGCTATGGTTATAGTGTTGGGTCCCGTTTCCGCACAGAAACTTATGCCCAGCCGCTCTTGGGGGTCCCTCATGTATAGGGCCACGCCTCTGGTTCTCAATCCTGGCACACCACTTTCCCCTTTCTCCAGCATAGCTTTTATTGACGAGTGCCGGCAGGTTATGTGATGTGTTTTCGGTTCCGAGTCCTGCGTCAGAGGTTGGTATGTACTTTGTGTATCCATGGGGGCTTTATGTCTCAGGGCGGCTGAGCCCAGGATCTTCTCGGCGTAAGTCAGAAAAGGAGTTCTTAGTTTTTCCTGCTCGAGAAGATGGTGTAGGTTTGCCCTTGTGATGTTTATCTCCAATTCAAATTCTATGTCCATTCTGGCTGTCTGGTATCTTGGGCATTCAAGTAACAAGTGCCATACTGATTCGCTGGTAGATGGATCGCACTCACATTCTGGGGTATCTAACCTAACCTAACCTAACCTAACCTAACCTAACCTAACCTAACCTAACCTAACCTAACCTAACCTAACCTAACCTAACCTAACCTAACCTAACCGGTATGCTGAATTTACATCTGGTAGGAACTCTTTTGTGACTGCTCCGGTAGTGGAGTTATTGTACCTGTCCTGCCATAAGGAGATGCTCTCTTCTCTTATCATCCTTTTTGCGTAGGACAGTGGGACTAGTTGGTAGTCAGGGGGTTGGATGGCTGTGAGTGCCGCTCTTTTAGCGAGTTCGTCTGCTCTCTCGTTACCCGCTGTACCTGCATGGGCTCTAAGCCAGAACAGCCTGAGGTGTCTCCCTGCATCTTGGATGGATTTAACATTTTCTTTTATTGTCTGGGCTAATGGCAGCATCTGTTTGGAGTTCTTTAGTAAGTCTAGAGATGATCTGGAGTCGCTCAGAATATTTACTGTTGGCTCCTGGCTCTTACTGGCCAACTCAACAGCTCTATGCAGGGCATATAATTCTGATTGGAATACTGTGCAAGAGGGGGCTAGGCTGAAAGTTTCATGGCTTGTCTCACTACCTTCCTCCCACCACGTTAAGGCAGCTCCGGTTTTACCCTCGATCTTGCTGCCGTCGGTATATATTTGGGGTCCTGTAATGTGGTGGGATTCTACCGTTTCGGGTTCCATATCTTCTAGTAACTCATACTCAATAGTTGTTAGTTGAGATGGGTGGGTTTGGTCTAGATAACTCACCTTGGTTTCGAGTTTCTTGCCTGGTGGTAGATAATCTATGGATAGACCCTTTTTGGTGAGGTACAAGCTTGCCGCCTCTCGTATCCTTATGTCTAAGGGCAGTAAACCAGCCAGCGTCAGCGCGGATGTTAGTGACACTGTTCTGTATGCCCTGCATATCTTAATAGCGAAGCCTCTCTGGATGGAGTTAAGAGCTTCCTGGATCATTTTGAGTTCTGTTGCCGGTGCCCATGCAGCCGCTGCATAGGTCATTATGGGCTCTATTACTGACACGTATATGGTTCTGACTATCTCCGGGTTTAAGCCCCACGTAACTTTCGCTGCACACGCTAGTTGTTTGTAAATGTCTGCGGCCTTTTTACAGATGGCAGATACGTGTGTTTTGAAAGTCAGTGTTTTGTTGATGGTTAGGCCGAGGATCTTGATTTCGTCAACCAGTGTTATTCTCCTGTTCGACATGTAGATTTCGGGGTCTACGAGCTTCAGCTTCCTTGTATGCAACATCGCAAATGTTTTGTGCGGTGCAAAGTTCAGCTTGTTTTGCTGTCCCCACTCGACTACTGTCTGTAATGCACTGGTTGCTTCCACTTCCAACTTACTGATGGAGTGATCGGAGAAGGTCAGAACCACGTCGTCTGCGAACGCTTGGCATCTTACGCCTCTGTTTGAGAGGGTCTCTAGCAGAGAATCTAGAATGATATTCCAAAAGGTCGGTCCTCCTATGGATCCCTGGACGCAGCCCTTTGTTGTCCTCTTTTCGCTAGTTGCCCTGGCGTAGTTTACCACCACTTTGCGGTCGTGAAGGTAAGAGCCCACCATGCCGTATAGGTTCTTTGGGCAGTTCTTTTTGGCTAGTTGGTTGAGTAGAGCTGGCCACCAGGCGTTGTCGAATGCACCCTCTATGTCCAGTGAGACGACGAGGACCGACTTCTTGTCCTTCATCTCGTCTTGTATGTACGTCACTAGGTCGTAGAGAGCGTCCTCAGTGCTGCGCTGGGGCATGAACCCATACTGGTGCTTATTTAATGTTGGAAGGGTGTGCCATTGGATGCGGCCTATCATCATTTTCTCAAGGATTTTTCCGAGTATAGATAACAGGCCGATAGGTCGGTATGATTTTGGGTGTGTGTAGTCATCCTTGCCAGGTTTGCGTAGTATTACTACGTGTGCCTTTTTCCATTCTATTGGGAAGTATTCTAGTGACATGCACTTGTTAGCCAGTGCGATGTATACTTCCTTGTTGGCGAGAATGGCTTCCGTGCATATGTCGGCGGTGAACCCATCCGGGCCGGGGGCTTTTCTTGGGTTAAGTGCTGCCAGCACTTGGTCCAGCTCCGCCGGTGTGAAGGGGGGGTCATCCGCATGCGGATAGGATGTTGATGTCGGCAAGGATGAAGGGGCAGTATTTCTAATTGTTTGGTGGTAGGGGGAATCGGTTTCCTCCGAGTCATCCGGGTAGAATGTTTTGGCCAGTAAGGCGGCCGAGTCACCGGGGCTAAGGGTTTTACCTCCGGAGTCTCTTAGGAGTGTGTCCTCCTGTTTCCTTGCTGTCTTCCGGATAACCCTGTATATTCCATCCCACATACTTTCTTTGTCCTGTTTGGCACAGAACTCCTTCCAACTAGTTGTTTGTGCCTCCTCTGTTCTAGTTTTGTATGTAATGTTGGCTTCTTGATATTCTCTGATTACTTGATGAATCCTATGTTCAGCAGCATTCCTTATTCTACGTTTTTTACGTAAGACGTCTTTTTTGAGTTCGCATAGTTCTGTGGACCACCAAGGTGGTACTGGGCTGCCCTTGTAGACACCCGTTTTAGGGATTTGATTCTCGCACACATCCTGAATAATGTTTATGTAGGTTGTGGCGAGGACTTCCAGTTCTGAGGGTGTTTTGGCTGCACTGATGGTTTGATTTGTGATGTTATTTTCTGCTAGGGATGTCTGGAGTAATAGTCTGAAGTCCTTCCACTTAGCCTTTTTGGTGTTGTATCTGCGCGTAGTGACCGGCCGTAATGGTACTGGGGCCTTGTCTAGGCGCAGGGAGAAGGTGATGGCATTGTGGTCTGAAGTGGTGAGGTGTCTATCTACTTTCCAGTTATCTATTCTCCCTAGCAGTGATTGCGTGCATGCCGTGACGTCTACGATACTGGTGTAGAGCCTGTCTCTTCTGCTGGTCTCAAACGTAGGTGTGTTTCCTACGTTGAGGACATGCAGGCTCATTTCGTTAAGGAACGCGCTATACTCACTTCCCCTTTCATCTTCCGAGTTACTACCCCACCAGTGGCTCCAAGCATTTACATCTCCTGCTATTATGTTGTTGCTAGTTGTTGTTGTAAGGTTCTGCAGGAGAGCTTTGCACCTGTGTATATATGAGTCGATACGCTGGTCTCCCTCGAAGTAGACTGAGATGAGACCGATTTTCATGGTACCGGTGTCGACTAGTGCTGCCACTTCGGTTTCGGTAACTATTTGGGGGTCGTGAGTGACTGCCAGATTATTTCCAAAAATTACAATGGCCGCTTTGTTCGGTTTTTGTCTGTTCAAGGTGCACTGGATTATCTTAGTGCCGGGGTATTGTTTTATTGTGCCCGTCCTTCCTACATATGGCTCTTGTATAAGGGCAATTGTAACACCCCGGCTATCGGCTTCTTTGAACAGCTCAGCCATCGCGACCTTTGATCTTTGGAGGTTGGCTTGGATTATCTTAAGTATTTTGGTTTGGGGTGGTTGAGTTTGGGGGGGGGTGGTGTCATCCTTAGCACAGGTAGGAGACTTTAGAGCGGGCTATGGCATCCCACTTGTGGCGCTCTGGGCAGTCACCACTGAATGCTATGTGAGCCGCTGCTACGGTTTTAGACTGCCTCTTGCAGTTTATGCATGACGGAGGTTTCCCTTCGTTTCTGCTTGGGCATTTGTCCCATGAGTGTTGGTCGCCGCAGTAGCTGCATCGCTCTTCCGTCTCCTGACAGGTATTTCTAGTGTGTCCGAACGCTAAGCATTTGGTACACTGTATTAAAGGTGAGTGATCCACTACAGGTCTTCGTTGGAGATCTATATAAAGTTTCCCTGCCTCCAGGATGTTTTTGTGGAGGATAGGGGTCACTTCTAAGACCGGATGGCACTCATGTGGATTTCGAGCCCTTTTCCGGTATCTCACCCTTATTTTCCTGTCTTTTGGGTCAGTGCCCGTTAGGACGTTTTTATTCTGTGCTAATATGTGTTCTACCAATTCCGCGTCGGTATGGTAGGAGAGCACGTCCCTTACTAGAAGAAGTGGGTTTGTGTTCTTAGCCACTTCCGCTTTCAGGGACTTATTTCTGCTAATTCGCTTCTCCACCAACGCTAGATCTTCCTTGGCGAAACAACTTATGACGACTTTTTGGTTTTTGACTTTACGAAGACGATCCACCCTTGCCCCTGATGTTTTTGGGTCTAGGACAGTGCGTATGATCTTGATTACGCTGTCGGATGTTTTTGTGTTGTCCGTTGAGGATATTATCAGCGAGTGGTTTTGCCTTCTTGGCAGGGGAGGCTTCTTGGCGGCCTGTTGGGCATAAGTTGGTTTAACCGTTGCCTGCTGTTGTTTCAGCATTTCGGTTATAGCCATCTCTGTGCCTATGCTCATGGACGCCGTTGGCAGAGGTGTGTCCCTCTTTTCTTCTCGTAGCGTCTTGAGTTCTGAGGCGACGGCCTTAAGCCTCTCCGTGATGGGTGAGAGGTGTTCCCCTATGTCAATTTTAGGTGGTAATGGAGGGGGGATGGTTTTGGCCTCTGTAATTTTAGAAACCACTGCCTTTAATTCCTTTTTAATATCAGCGATGTCTTCCTCCAACGCTGGTGTGATGGTGTTAGCCGTTGTGGAGGGGGATTTTGGAGACAATGGCTTGATGGCTGTACTTTTCTGGACAAGTTTTGTTACATCTTTTTTCAATTCGTCGATTTGAATTTGAGTGCTTTTGGACCTGTTTATCAAGTTACCCAGGTCCTTTTTCAGAGGCTCTAGATGGATTGAGCTTGAGGTGTTGGGGTTGGTTTGTAAGTCGTCGGCAATCTTTGAGAGTTTCGAGTCTAGTTTTTTCAGACTCTCTGCCGACTCCTTAATTTGTTGGTGGGGCTCTCTTGTCTCAAATTCTAACCAACTTCTTGTGTCTTTCGTTTCTTTGAAGGTAGCTGCCAACTCCTTCTTTGTGCTTAGAAGACCTGCAGTAAGTTCAGCAATTGCTTTGTTGTGGCCACGTTCCACTCGCACTAACTCCTGTGCGTGTCGTGACCTCTCTTTCTCGAGGTTGTATTTATGTCTAGACCTTGAGTCTGAGAGGGACAACACTATTTCATAAAGTGCTTGTAGGCTGTTGAGGGCCACAACTTTACACTCCCGCTTCATGTTTCCTGCTTGTTCTAAGGCTTCCTTGCCACTTTGTAAGTGTTCGTTGGCAGCTATTGTGGCCACGTCCATCTCGACGCCCATTCCCCGTCTGCTGGTCATTATCATGCTCTTTCTATTTTTGTCGGAGCACTGTGACTCGGGGTACTCGAGCCTGGAGGACGCGTCACTTCCCTCGGATGTTTTTGATGGTAGGTCGAATTCTTTCTCTATTTCTTCCCACATCTCGGACCTCTCAATGTTCATAAAGTCGACGGGTGTTGATGCCGCCGACAATGTGGAGTTTGGTGATGGTGCGTCCAATTCTTGGGGAAGATTAGGTGAAGGCACAATGGTCTCTGATGTTGTTGGGGTTCTGGCCAAAGTGGCTTTGGTCAGGACCTTTTGCCTTAGTGTTTTCGACTTTGTGGGGGACGTTTTAGGAGATGATGTCCTTTTTTTTGTTTTGGTTGTTTTAAGCGTCGGGTTCTTTGTTGCCTTGGAACTCGTCGCTGTTGTGGCTTTTGTGGCTGATGTGCTGGTGGTGATTTTGTCTGCCATTTTGGTTTTGTTTGTAATAGGTTGTGTTAAATTGATTGACTGACTTCAATTGCGTACGCTGACTAGCGTCTTCGTCGTTGTTGATGACGAAAAAAGTGTGTTGAGATGATTTTCTCCGCCGTGGGGCGTCGTATCGAGAATCCGTTGGAGCCAAAAGATGGGGCTTGTTCTCCCGATTTCAACGACCCCAAACTCGATGGGTCTATCTCCACTGGTTTCGGAGTTAGGTCTCGGGGGGGTGAGGTACCCTTGAGGGGAGGGGGGGGGGTTCGATCAAAGATCTCGTTTGGGTAAGAAAAAGTTGGAGGGGGGAGGGGGGGGGGTAGGAAGTGGAGGGGGAGAGGGGTAATATGAGGGGAGTGGGGGGGTGGTAGGGCCTGGTTGCCCTGATTAAAATGAGCCCACACAAGTGGGGGTATGTATAGCGGTTTTGAAGAAACCGTATACTTGAATTTTTGAGGGGTGGGGGTAGAAGACCAGGGGGTGGTTTCCAAAAAGTTGGGTTGTGGTGGGGGCTTGATGTCCTGAGTGGAATGAGCCCTCACACTGTGGATGTATACGCACGGGTCTAGGAGATCCGTGGGTATGAAGAGTGGAGGGGGGTAGAAGACCCTTGGAGGTGGTGGTGTATAGGAAGGTGAGGAAGGATTAGGTGGATCCTCAAGAATACCTGCGGCGTCCGATGGTGACTTGTGGTCCGAGTCCTTTGGTTTTTCTTTGCTTCGTCCAAATTGATGGATTGATGGACAGATTGATGGTTTGTAGCGTGTAACGGGGAACGATTGACTGACGGCTGTCAGTGTCAGTTGACTTTGACAATTAAACCGCGTGGTGGCTGTCAGTTGAATTTGACAAGGTAACTTAGGTTAGTACCACGCGGTCGGTGATGTCACGTCGTGTTCTACGTCACCCCGTGAACAAAGGATTTTAAAAATTACGAAAAACTACGATGGATCCTGTAGTGTGGGGTATCAGGAGAAAGGTCTCGTCGCGGCGAATACGATGGTCGATTTTGTTTTGTGATTCGAGTGACGTGTCGGGATTTATTCGCGTTTGAAGTGGGGGAAAGTTGGGGATGATAATAACTTTTCAACCCCTTTGTGGAACCTTAAGTGCGGGGTATCGGTGTAACGGGCTCGCCGCGGCCTACACGTTGGTGGTGTTTTTGTGGCGATTTGTTTGACGTAGCTGGAGATATGAGGGTGTGAAGGTGCCAAGTTGGGGATGGCAATATCTCCACAACCCCTTGTCCGATTTCGTCGCGAGTGGTTTCCTTGTGTCGGGGCCGACGTCCCCGAACTGCCGATGGTGTTATAATTGAATTTGGACTGACCTTTTTCGAGATTTTTCGTGATTTGTGTGTGTGATGTTTGAGGACCTGGTTTCCACAGTTGGAGTGACAGGATGGATCTGCCAACACTTGTACAGGTGAGTTGATCACTGTTATTCACTGTAAACACTTTTTTAGACGCGTAGCTCGATTTTCCTGATTTTTAGGAATTTTTTTGTCGGAGCTAATGTTGTTCGTGTCGATGTTTGGTGCGTACTCTAATACCGACTGGTAAGGAACACTAAACTGACACCAATCCAAACGCAGTTATTGACGGGACACGGGGCAACGGCCGAATATCTCCACAGGTTCCATCTGAGAGATACCCCAGAATGTGAGTGCGATCCATCTACCAGCGAATCAGTATGGCACTTGTTACTTGAATGCCCAAGATACCAGACAGCCAAAATGGACATAGAATTTGAATTGGAGATAAACATCACAAGGGCAAACCTACACCATCTTCTCGAGCAGGAAAAACTAAGAACTCCTTTTCTGACTTACGCCGAGAAGATCCTGGGCTCAGCCGCCCTGAGACATAAAGCCCCCATGGATACACAAAGTATATACCAACCTCTGACGCAGGACTCGGAACCGAAAACACATCACATAACCTGCCGGCACTCGTCAATAAAAGCTATGCTGGAGAAAGGGGAAAGTGGTGTGCCAGGATTGAGAACCAGAGGCGTGGCCCTATACATGAGGGACCCCCAAGAGCGGCTGGGCATAAGTTTCTGTGCGGAAACGGGACCCAACACCATAACCATAGCGCCGGGACTGGCTGCACTCGTAAAGAAGGACACCGGAAAAACTGCCTTGAAACGCAAGAGATATGAGGAATTGTGCGAGCTGGAGATATCGGACTTAAAATGCCGACTGCTGCGCACCAAGAACAAAGTGATCTTAGTTCTCAAAGAAGATCACAATGTCACCCCATTTGCACAGGCAAGTGCCCTTCTAAACGAGATAGCGAAAACCAGCAAACATCAGGAAATACTACCTCGTACCATCAGTGTAGATACGATGACAGCTGGTTTCTTTAAAGGGGAGGTGGCAGATCATCTCGGAAGTGTAAAAGCTTCAGAACACCACGAGGTGATAGTTTATGAGAACAGGGGTGAAAATCTCAACTTCCTGAGAAAGAAACCACAAGAAACCCCCCACCCCCCACCCACAACATCGCCACAATCCGGTCCCAGAGCCAAGAGTGGCTCGGAGCGCCTTCAACAGAGATACGAGGAGGAGCGCAATAATCAAAAAGCGCAAGGCAAGAAATCGCCAATAAAATCATCCATCACCTCGATACTTGAAACCATGAAGGCGGCGGCGCTTTGGGTCCCCAAGAAACTCGCCAGTAAAGGAAAACAAACCCAGGCAAATGCCCTCCAAGCATTCACAAAGAACCCCGAACCCTGTCCTAGTGCAAGTACAAGTAAAAGAACAAATTCAGATAAAGGAAAAGTGACACCCCCGACCTATAAGAAAGTGGTTGCCCCAATAGATGACTATATAAATGCCTTCATC